>VZQC01004283.1:6979840-7020072 GCA_009823505.1 Rhizomys pruinosus | reverse complement strand
CCCCCCCCCCCCCCCCCCCCGCGTCTCTCCCAAGCCTCGACGTTTCTCCGTCGCTCCAGGCTCTGTCCTTCCTTTCCATCCCTCTGCCCTTTTCCTCCGTGCATCCTAGATACGTCTCCCTCTTGCCGAGTGCGGGAACACGCGCGCACACATGTGCCCACCCGCTCACACCCCACGTCCTGGCTGCAGAGGTCTCCATCCGCACGTGAGCGCCGCGGGGCCAGCATGGGAGGTCGGGACGGCCAGGTGGGAAATACGCTGCGCGCGCTGACAGCAAAAAAGAAGAAAACCCGGACCCCTGGGCCTTAGGCGAAGGAGCTCTGCTGTCCCGTGGGCGGTGGCCCCGAGCGAGGGGAGAGCGTTCGCTGGACGTGCGCTTTCAGGGCTTGGGAAGGAGTCCGGCCGTTTGCACTGAGGACGGCGTTGGCGTTTTAATCTGTAAACTTTCTGCTTCTGTGCGGGGAAAGCATGTGTTTTCATCCTGGCCACTGTAGAGACGTTTTTTATTCGTACGATAAACATTAATTAATATATGGTCAGCGTAAAAATAATTTGGAAAAACGTAGCAATGTAGAAAAAGCTCTGAGTAAGGGCTCAACTTCCTGTCAAGATACTCTTTGCTCCCGCCTGGTCGGCTGCCCGGGGAAGCAACCAGTCTCAGCCGGTAGTTAGACCCCAGGAGACTCCTGAGCCAAAAGCACCACTCCTGCTGTCAGCCTGGCCCAAGTCCCCAGCGGGCTCGGAGCTCCGGAACTCAGTGTTGCCCCCGCCGCCCAGTTACTAGTTGGGAACTTTGGAACAAGGGTTCCCTTAAGTCCCCAAACAATAACTAGCCAAGACCAGAACTGAGGACGCCTTCCTGGAAGGAGTGGGGGTGCGGGGGAGCTCAACTCCAACTGCACAGTCAGAAATTTCAAAGAGGCAAAGCTCGCTGTCCAGTTTCCCTCAAAACTGCTGGGCCGACACGGTGTGGGGGTGGGGGTCGTCCTTAATCCAAACACCCTTGGTTTCCTCTACCCATGAGCTGCTGCTTTAAGCTCTGCTTTTCAACTTTCTGCCCATCCACCTGGCAGATTCCTCAGAGTTCCAGGGGGTCCCATACTTGTCACTTAATTGTACCACACACACAGCTACCAGCCAGGACCTCCTTGGAGGGCTGACTGCCTTACTGACAGCATTCACTATAAGCATTGCATGCAGTCTCACTGGACCGTCACAATTGTGCCAGGACTCTGCTTTATTACCTTCTCTTTTTAGTAAATGGGGGTCGCAGGTCCCAGAGAGCTGCAACAGCTGTTCATAGTCTGCTGAGTAATTTTTTTCCACCCAACTCTGAGGTAGAAAGCATCTTCAAACTAAGTCTACCTCTCCAAAGCCACCCCATCTTCTGAGAATGGTAATAATGGCAAATGGTCACGCATTGTCACTGTCTGCAGGCTCCATTCACTCATGCATTCATTCACTAATCATTAATGGCCTCTAGTTCCCACTGGTTCCATACAAGACACAGGATGTGGTGGCAGATATATACCAAGCTATAGACCTCCTAGTATATATACTAAGCTATACACCTCCTGGAATATATCCTAAGATATATACCTCCTGGTTTATATACTAAGCTATATACCTCCTGGTGTATATATACCAAGCTATATACCTCCTAGTATATATACTAAGCTATATACCTCCTGGTTTATATACTAAGCTATACACCTCCTGGTACATAAGAAATATCCACCCCTGTTGGAAAATGAAGCAGGGTCGGGGAAAGCTCAGACAGTAACATAATGTGTCCGAGGCCACACAGCTACTTAGGGGTGAACTCAGCATCATTAAAAAGAGCACCATCCTGTTCTGCATTGAGACTCGAGGACAGGTGTCCCTGGGAACTTAGGGCCATACAACTCAGGTACTGTTCGCCTGGTCCAACACAAGGAGAAGCAGGATGTGAGAATCTTTAGCTGTCCCCAGGAGAGTGTAGCATGCAGCCCAAGGTGGCAGTCATTTCCATAGATGGCAGCCTTTAGCCGTGCCCAAGTAATACCACACTGCTAGAAAAATATTGCCGAAGTGCTGGGTGTAGCAGTGCTGGAGAGGCAGGAGGATTGCTGCAAGTTCAAGTTCGACCTAGGCTACTTAGTGACTTCCAGGAAAGTCTAGTAAGACCCTGTCTCTAATAATATAATGATGCGTGCTTTCATAAATATTTGGGGAAATTGGAAATCAAGTTAAAGCTAACACTAATGCTACTAGCCACAAGTAGCCACTAGTAACACTAGAAACCCCTGGGGTTCCCTATGCATAATTCATGTATATATTTGGTTTTTGGTTTTGTTTGTTTGTTTGTCTTTTCGAGACAGGGTCACCCTGTAGCCCCAGCTGTCCTGGAACTCACTCTGTAGACCAGGCTGGCCTTGAACTCACAAAGATCCGCCTGCCTCTGCCTCCCAAGTGCTAGGATTAAAGGCGTGCACCACCACACCTGGCTTTTTTTGGATTTTTAAATTTTATTTGTAGTGTATGTGTATAAGTGTTTTGCCTGCATGTATTAGGTATACTCATGCATGCAATGCCCTCAGAGGCCAGAAGAGACCATCAAATCCCCTGGAACTGGCACTATAGACTGTTGTTGGCCACTTTGTGGTTACTGGGAACCAAATCAGGGTCTCCTGCAAAACAGCCAGTGCTTTTAACTGCTGAGTCCTCTCTCTCCAGCCTCTGTACATTTGTTTGTTTTAAAAAAATACTTTTATTGATTTAAGAATTTCATACAGGGGCTGGAGAGATGGCTCAGCACTTAAAAGGCACCAGCTGCCCTTGCAGAGGACCTGGGCTCAGCTCCCAGTACCCACATGGTGACTAACAAAAGACCATGATTCCAATTCCAGGAGATCCGATGCCCCCTTTTGGCCCCCATGGGTAATGCACACATGTGGTACACTTACATACATGCAGACAAATACACATAAAAAGTTTCTAAAAAGCATTTCATACTGTGTGTCTTGATCATATTCAGATCTCCTCCCCCCCTACCCACTGTACTCCCCTCCCCCAGCTTCATGTCCTCTGTTATTACTCATCTTTTTTTAAGGCCTGTTGAGTCTAATCTGTGTTCCCCACATTCTCTTTGATGTGAGTCTATCTCTTGGAGTGAGTCTGGTCAACCTCTCAAGCATCACACCAGTAAGGAAAATGGACTCTCCTCCTAGCCATCTATCAACTGCCAATAGAGTCTCACTTACACATGTGTTTTACACTGTTAAGATTGTGCTGACTGTAGTCTTGAATTCCAGTTTTTTCACTTGAATAAAAATCATTGCCAGGCATGGTGCTGCACACCTTTAATCCTAGCACTCTGGAGGCAGAAGCAGGCAGATCTTTGTGAGTTCAAGGCCAGCCTGGTCTACAGAGCAAGTTCCAAAACAGCTGGGGCTACAGGGAGACCCTGTCTTGAAAAAAGAGCAAAATAATAATAATAATAATAATAATATATAACCTAAATAATAATGATATATAATAGTAATAATAATAATAATAAATTTAGGGGCTGTAGAGATGGCTCAGGGGTTAAAAGTGCTGACTGCTCTTGCATAATACCCAGGTTCGATTCCTAGCACACACATGGCGGCTGAGCACCATCTTTAACTCCAGTTCCAGGGGACTCCGACACCATCTTCTGACCTCTGCGGCATTGCACGACACAGGTGCACCAATCTACATGCATACAGTACACTCATACACATAAAATAAATAAATAAATAAATAAATAAATATTTTTAAAAATCTTTAATGCTGTTACATGAGGTATCAAGCTGTCACTTGGGCAGCTGGCCCAACTCTGTAGCAGGACTTCCTAAGCCCTGTGTCCTCTGTTTGTCAAAAGAACACACCCCATTTTAGAGATGAAGAAGGCATATTGAAGGTCACTGGGGTGTGTAGCAGTAGAGCCAGGATTGGTATCCTGGTTAACCCCAAAGGCCATAGTCCTTGGCCTGGCTAGAATGGCCCCCTCGGTACCTGGTGGGCATCACTCCCACCCTACCTGAGGCTCAGCCAGGGCCTGGTGAGGAGGAGGAAGGCTTCTCTACAGCCTGGATAGCAGGGCACCTCCGGAGATGTCCGCCACCAGGGGGAAGCAAAGCCTCCACCCTGCCTCTGCCAAGGAAGACTACATAAAAAACTCCAGGTACCCAGTGCAATTTGAACCTCTGATAACAAAGAACACTTTATTGCAAGTAGTTCCAAATATAAAATGGATATACTCATACTAAAAAGATTATCTGTTGCTTATCTGAAATTCAAATTCACCTGGGGCTACTGCCCCCTCTCATCTCTACTCCTTAGTCCAGCAACCATGCTGCAGGAATTGTCTGCCCTCCACAGGGAGGGGAGGGAGGGAGGAGGGGGTGAAGAGAGGAGGAAAAGAAGGAGGAGGAGGAGGAGAGAGAGAGGAGGGATGGAGGACGGAGGAGGAGGAGAAGGAGGGAGGAGAAGAGGGACTGAGGGAGAGGGAGAGGGGAGACGGAAGGGGAGGGGAGAGGGAGGAGAGGATGAGAGGGAGGAGGGATGGGAAGGGAGAGAGAGAAGGGGAGGGAGAGAGGAGAGAGAGATAAAAAAAAAAGTGTTGTTGTTTGGGGTTGTCTGGCTGCTAAGTGAAGAATTTAAAGATGACGGCCGGGAAACCCCAGGGGTCCCCTAGAGACACATTCACCATTTCAGTTGGCAGCTGGGTTGAGAGCCAGCTTTCTGAGAAAGGACGCTGTCTTCGCTGCCGCCCCCCCGCCCCCCCTCAGCATTCAGGCTTGAAGTCCCAGCCCCGGGTAAATGCTTCCCCTTCAAACTTAGAAAGGCAACTCTTCTCTGTTTTTCAATCACTGCGGGTCCCCTAACAAGCTTTGGTGCCAGAAAATGTCTTCTTCCAAGTCCGTCAGCAGAGTATGCTTGCAGTGGCCAGGGAGAAAGTTTGATCCTAGCACTGTTTCATGAGTGGCTTCTTTGGAGATAGAGGCTGAATACAGGGTCAAGGAAGAAGTTTCAAGTTGCTATGGAAACTTTTCCGAGGTTTGTGGTCCCATCTAAACTGCCTGGGTGCTTCTGGTCTGAAGGAAAAGGAGCCCAAATGAAAGAAAGCGCACTGGTGTGCGTGTGTATGTGTGTGTTGGGGGGGGGGGGGTCGGCAGGCCCCAGCTCCTCACTAAAGCAGGAATTCCCACATCTCAGCTGCTTCCCCTGGGTCTTCACTGCCCTCTCTGTCCCTAAGACTGCTTTGCTTCCCAGGAACTCCGCTTCCAAGGGACTGGAGGGGAGTGTGGCAAGGATGTGTGCAGCCCCCTGCAGCCCCCTAGCCCATTATGGGGCTGAGGGAGAATTCTGGTGCCCCATCCCTGGTATTCCAGAGTCCTTCCTTCCAGAAGAGTGGAAATTCCTTGTGGGGGTGGGAGGCATACCAACTGAGGCATGATGCAGCGGCTCCCCTTAAACCCCCAGGTTTCTGGAATAATCTGCCAGGNTGGCTCTCTCTGAGATCAAAGCCAGCTTGGTCTACATAGCGAGTTCCAGGCCAGCTGAGGTTCCAGGGAGACTGTATCTCAAAAAGAAATGAGAGAAGAGGAGAGGGGAGGGGAGGGGAAGGGAGAGGAGAGGAGGGGAGGGGAGAGGAGAGGAGAGGAGAGGAGAAAAAGTGTGTGTTTTGGTTTGTCTGGATGTAAGAAAATTAAAATGGAGGCCGGGAAACCCCAGGGTCCCTAGAGACCAAATTCACCATATCAGTGGCAGCTGGGTTGAGAGCCAGCTTTCTGAAAAAGGACGCTTGATTCTCGCTGCCCCGCCCCCGCCCCCCCTCAGGCATTCAGGCTTGAAGTCCCAGCCCCGGGTAAATGCTTCCCCTTCAAACTTAGAAAGGCAACTCTTCTCTGTTTTTCAATCACTGCGGGTCCCCTAACAAGCTTTGGTGCCAGAAAATGTCTTCTTCCAAGTCCGTCAGCAGAGTATGCTTGCAGTGGCCAGGGAGAAAGTTTGATCCTAGCACTGTTTCATGAGTGGCTTCTTTGGAGATAGAGGCTGAATACAGGGTCAAGGAAGAAGTTTCAAGTTGCTATGGAAACTTTTCCGAGGTTTGTGGTCCCATCTAAACTGCCTGGGTGCTTCTGGTCTGAAGGAAAAGGAGCCCAAATGAAAGGAAAAGCGCACTGGTGTGTGCGTGTGTATGTGTGTGTGTGGGGGGGGGGGTTCTGCCAGCCCCAGTCCTCACTAAAGCAGGAAATTCCCCACATCTCAGCTGCTTCCCCTGGGTCTTCACTGCCCTCTCTGTCCCTAAGACTGCTTTGCTTCCCAGGAACTCCGCTTCCAAGGGACTGGAGGGGAGTGTGGCAAGGATGTGTGCAGCCCCCTGCAGCCCCCTAGCCCATTATGGGGCTGAGGGAGAATTCTGGTGCCCCATCCCTGGTATTCCAGAGTCCTTCCTTCCAGAAGAGTGGAAATTCCTTGTGGGGGTGGGAGGCATACCAACTGAGGCATGATGCAGCGGCTCCCCTTAAACCCCCAGGTTTCCTGGAATAATCTGCCAGGTTCATTGCCCTCCGGTATTCAACATGAATGGAAAGGAGCCACACAGGACTTCAAAATGACGACAGCTACTTTCTCTTTCTCTCTGGCCACCAAAGCAATGGATGAGAAGGTTTGTTTATTAAAACAAACATTGCAGAAATGGTGAGAAAGGACAAGAGCTTGTCATTTTATTCCATAAAAAAGCAGTTCTCAAACTTTAATATAAACAGATTTCCAGGGGAATATGCCAAATCCCTGTTCCTGGACTGGAGAAGCCGCTCGGTGGTAGGGTGCTTGCCTAGCACATACAAGGCCCAAGGTTTGAGCCCCAGAACCACACACACGCAATATCACATCCAGGTCCCCATCAAAGGTTCTGATGCAGGGATCTACAATCTTGTTCCTTTAGTTCCATTTTTTACTATGGTAGAGTGACAGACACCTAGCAACAATCCATATGACACATTGATCTAAAA
The DNA here is from genome assembly GCA_009823505.1 of Rhizomys pruinosus. Taxonomy (NCBI): domain Eukaryota; kingdom Metazoa; phylum Chordata; class Mammalia; order Rodentia; family Spalacidae; genus Rhizomys; species Rhizomys pruinosus. The sequence continues at coordinate 7,013,050 of VZQC01004283.1, read as the reverse complement.
CTGACCTCTGCTGACAGATTAGTTTATATAATACTATATAGCATCCAGACTGGTTCTCTATGAATGCACTCATTCTGTTTTGGAAAAAAGGAAGCGGGACCCATACTATATCTGATTTCTCCCTACACATGTAGGGGCCAGCTTCCACAGGTAGACACGCATGCTGGTTGGCTGCATCCCGTCAGAAGGTGCTGCAGCATCTCTTAGTGATGGCTGTGGCTTCCACAGGGGCACTTCCGCTCATCTCCCATGCATCCCATGGGCGCTCAGACACACAGCAGTGGATGCAGCTGCAACTAACTCTGGGTGCCAATGTTTTGAGCATCTTCAGGTCAATAGTAGTTATTGAGCACTGTTTTGCATAAGGTGATAAATATCCCAGAAAGTCGATTTAAAAAGTGGAAGATCTATCTTGGCTTACAGTCTCAGAGATGGTAGTCCACAGTTGGCTGACTCAATTGCTTTTAAGACTGTGGCAAGATAGAAACATGGTAGAAAGGCAGGGTGGGAGAAAGCTGATCACCTCATGGTGGCCAGAAAGCTGGGGGAAGGCTGGTGAACCAGGGATAGAATAGAGCCATCAAAGTCACAACCCAGTGACCTAGGACTCTAACAAGGCCCCATCTACTGATAGCCCATTCAACTGTGAACTCATCAATGCCTTGATCCATTGGTGAAGGCAAGGCCACCATGAGCTGGGAACCTCTGGATAGCACCTCTACTAGAGAGTGAGCCTCCAGCACTTGGGCCTTTGTGGGGAAGCCTTCATGTCTGATCCATAGCCAGCATATTGGTGCTGGGACAGGAATAGTGAGAAGGATAAGGTAAGGCCTCTGCCCTCAGGCTGCCAGCTGGGTCTTTGCATAAGTTGAACTGTGACAAAAGCCTTAGTGGGAGAAGCACAGAGACTCCCTACCTCCCCGAGAACTTTGGGGGTTCCTATCTCTCTTTGGTCCTCAGTTTTCCTGGAGCTGAAACCAGGACCTTCCAGTTAAAGGAGTGGACAATAGGAATGGTGGCCAGGGCTGATGTAGAGAATCTCAGAGCCACTCCCTCTGGAGTGAACTGGATGCTGGGCTTCTGTCCCCTCTAGGCATGAGTAGACACTGCTAGAGTCCCCTCTGGGGTCCCCAGCTATCAGAGAACACTAAGATTGGTTCAGATGGATCACTAAAAATCCTGGAAATGCCCAATTCCTCCTCTGTAGAAGAAGAAAAGGAAGGAGCAGAAATCAGGTGGCAGCAATAGTAGTTTGGCAAGTCTTTTGTTTTTTCCTTTTTTTAAACAGGGTCTCATGTAACCCAGGCTGGCCTTGAACTACCTATGAAACCGAAGATGACCTTGAACTTCTGATTTCCCTGCCTCCACCTCCCCAGTTCTGGGATTACAGTATTTGCCACCCTACCTGGTTTTATGCAGTACTAGGTATTGAACCCAGGGCTTCATGGATGCTAGGTAAGCGCTCTACCATTTGAGCTACATCCTTAGTATTTCAAGTAAAGCAGGACTTAGAGGAATGAACATAAAGGACTACACATTGTTTCCAGAACATTGCTTCATGCCTAAGAATGTGTGACTTCAGAAAGTGGTCCACTTGGTGTACCCCCCCCCACCCTGCTTCCCTTCTCCATCCCCTTGTACCATCTCCCTCCATCCTCACTGCAGCTACACAGGCCTTTGTCCATCATTCCTAGTTCATTCCCAATCTAGAACCTTGTCACTAGCTGTCCTCATTCCCTGGAGAGCTCTCTCATCATGAATAAGGGCCGACTCCTTGTAAGTCAGCTTCCAACATGCGCACCCCTCCCAAGCTCCAGGTCACACTGCCCTGGTAACCCAGCCTCACCTTCTACTCAGCATGAACCACAGGTTGATGCTTTCTTGTGTTTCCTTAGCTGTTGGCCCTAGACCCCCACACACACACTCCTGCACCCCATCCACATACTGAATGTCAGTTCCCTTCACATTATATTCCCACTTAGAACATTCCAGAAACAGAGTGTGTACTCAATAGTTGTTGGCTAAATGGGTGTATGGCCAAAGAGAACCCAAAATTGCATGTGCAATGCTTCTGCGCATGTGTGTCCTGGGCCTCATTGCTTTCCAGCTGACCACGTTTCCATGAGAAACTCAACGAGGGCAAAGGTCCATTTTAATTGCTGCCAGTTTCCTCGCTGGGGAGCTGATGCCAAGAACACTTCCCAGCTCTCAAGTGGAAGCTGGTTCAGAGGTGAGGAGAAGGCCTCTGATCTGCACCCAGGGTGGCCTGGGGGTCCCACACATGTCTTGGGCTTTTACCTGGACGTGGTCTCATTGAGCACTTGTGGTACACAGAAGGGAGAGGCACGACATGCATATTGGGGCCCTGCCCTGGCAGCACTCTGAGCCAGCTCTGTCTGCAGGTGCTTTTACAGATGCCATCTCATTGAGGTTATTGGCCAGTCACACTTTTACCCTCAACATTTATTTGACAGATACAGAAGCCATGGTACAGAAGGGGCTGTTGCCACAGCAGAGCTGCCCTCTCCCCCAGGAACCTGCTGGGTGCAGATCAGCCTGCTGGGTGCAGATCAGCCTCCTGGGTGCAGATCAGCCTGCTGGGTGCAGATCAGCCTGCTGGGTGCAGGTCACCTTCCTGGGTGCAGATCACCCTCCTGGGAGCAGATCAGCCTGCTGGGAGCAGATCAGTCTCCTGGGTGCAGATCAGCCTGCTGGGTGCAGATCACCTCCTGGGTGCAGATCACCCTCCTGGGTGCAGATCAGCCTCCTGGGTGCAGATCAGCCTGCTGGGTGCAGATCAGCCTCCTGGGAGCAGATCAGTCTCCTGGGTGCAGATCAGCCTGCTGGGTGCAGATCACCCTCCTGGGTGCAGATCAGCCTGCTGGGTGCAGATCAGCCTGCTGGGTGCAGATCAGCCTGCTGGGTGCAGATCAGCTTCCCGGGTGCAGATCAGCCTGCTGGGTACAGATCAGCCTGCTGGGTGCAGATCAGCCTGCTGGGTGTAGATCAGCCTGCTGGGTACAGATCAGCCTGCTGGGTGCAGATCAGCCTCCTGGGTACAGATCAGCCTGATGGATGCAGATCAGCCTCCTGGGTGCAGATCAGCCTGCTGGGTACAGATCACCCTCCTGGGTGCAGATCAGCCTCCTGGGTGCTGATCAGCCTGCTGGGTGCAGATCACCCTCCTGGGTGCAGATCAGCCTGCTGGGTGCAGATCACCCTCCTGGGTGCAGATCACCCTCCTGCATGCAGATCAGCCTGCTGGGTACAGATCAGCCTGCTGGGTGCAGATCAGCCTGCTGGGTGCAGATCAGCCTGCTGGGTGCAGATCAGCCTCCTGGGTGCAGATCAGCCTGCTGGGTGCAGATCACCCTCCTGGGTGCAGATCAGCCTGCTGGGTACAGATCAGCCTCCTGGGTGCAGATCAGCCTGCTGGGTGCAGATCATCCTCCTGGGTGCAGATCAGCCTCCTGGGTGCAGATCAGCCTCCTGGGTGCCATCAGTGGCCACATCCTACTGGTTTTTCTGTGAAGTCCCAACTATCAAGTCAACTATGAGCATAGAGTTTTCAACCCACAAGCATATGTGTGCATTGTAGCTCAGTTGTAGGTGATGTCATGTTCCCTATTGGCACTTAACTTAGAGGATGACCAAGAACCAGCTCCATGCAGTGTACTCCTTTCCCATCAAGTGCCCCAAGAGCTGTGTTCTAAAGAATTCCTTGCAGCAGCAGAAGCCTGGCTTCCCCCTTTCCACAGGGAAATGCTGGAATCCCCTCCCATAGAAACAGGAAATTCCTTCAAGGGGAAATTCCTTCAAGGAGCCAGGAGCCAACTGCCTTGTTTAGAACAAAGCTTGGCATGATTCTTAGTCCTCATCAATCTGACAAAACAGGTATTTATTTGTGCCTCTCAATTAGGGTGGCTCGAACATGGTGTTCCGAGCTGTGGACATGGCCACGCACCAAGTGAAATAACTGTTTCTATAGCAACAGTTCCTTTTTATTGATATCAGAATAAACAGGAATGCAAGCTGCCTCCCATCCTCAGGGTTTAAGACCCACCCTTTGGAGGCGGCTGCCTCACTCATTTGGGACTTGCTGAGCACTTAATCCGTCTAAGGCCTGAGGACAGAGGACAGCATTCAGCCCGAGGCACCGCTCTGATTTCCCTTCCCAGGACCCTTGGAGAAGTAAGACTCTGCTCTGTTCTGTTCACCTGCTGTCAGGCTGGGTGTGTTCTGGGAGGAGATGGAGGGAAGGGGGGCAACTCGGGAGGGAAGGGGGGCAACTCAGGAGCGAGGGAGCAGTCAGGGCAGCTGAGTCCTAGGACTTTAGGTACCTAGACTCTGCCCCATCAGGTGAAATGATACAGGACTGTGATGCTTGACTTGATAAAGGATGAAGGATGAAATAGACACCCAGATGTAGCCCTGTTGATCTTTTGCTTCTAAAGACCTAAATTGATCATTACGCAGGAGTGGGGAGGTGGGGGCAGAACATGGGACTGGGGCTTGGACATCAGAGTTCAGCTCAGATTCTGACTCTTTCCTTCACTGGCTGTATGATCTAAGGAAGTCAGATAACCTCTCTGTGCCTTGATAGCTTGTTCCTAAGAAACGGTTGAGGATATGCCCATGTGATCAATGCCTTGAGAATCCCATAGGATCTTGGCCTAGATATTTCCAGCACTGCAGTCAGCCTGTGCAGGCTGACAGTAATGCCCATCTTGCTGATGAGCTTGGCTATAGCACCACGTGGCACAAGGCCAGTCTGGGACTAGAGGAATCAGGGAGTAGACGGTCCCACGTCATTCTGTGAAACTGCTACTAGCCCCCTGGTTTGTAATTTTGAGGCTTTCTCTGAACCTAGGTCTCAGGGTGGCTTGGATTCCAGTGGCTTTCTTAGCTCAGTGGGTAGTAATGCCCACTGTGATCTTTCCCGTAGCCAGCTGCCAGGTGGAACAGCTGGCATCTAGTCAAGTAGGCAGCAGGGTGCGTGGTCCACTCATTTTGGTTCCTGCTCTGTGGTATCCCAACTTCGCTGTGCCCCTACTGTCAAACTCAGTCCTTTCCCTCACTGCCTAGAAAGTCCCGGGGGACCGAGGCAAAGAGTTGAAGAAGTCTGAACTCACCTTGTCCAGATGGATAGGCAGCTCTTTTTTTTTTTAATTTTTAAAAATTTATTTACTTATACATATATTATTTATCAAATCTAGACCCGTGTCCCCCCATCCCCCCACCCCTCCAGAGCTCATGCATTCTGCCAAACATGCTATTCATCTCTTTCTCAGTCTTTCTCAATATTCTCCATGTGGTAGTTGACTCTTTTGAGCAGAAGTTCACTGTTTCAGTCAGTTCTTTGATGCAGTCCTTTCTGTTGTTTTTGTTGTTGTTGTTGTTGTTGTTTCCAATATGCGTCGCTCCCAACTGCTTTGGACAAAAGCTCAAGGGGCCATGCACAGGAAATACTTACAACTGGGTAATTGGCACTAGCATCCACAGATGAGGGATACCATTCGTTGTTTGTTTTTCTGGGACTGTGTTGCTTCAATCAGTATGATGTCCTCTAGCTCCAGCCATTTTCCTGCAAAGCTCATGATGTCATCTTTCTTTACTGCTGCATAGAACTCCATTGTGTAGATGTACCACATTTTCTCTATCCACTCATCAGTTGAGGGGCATTTGGGTTGGTTCTAGCTCTTTGCTATTGTGAAGAGAGCTGAAATAAACATGGCTGTGCATGTATCTTTGCGGTGGGGTGAGTCTTGGAGGTACATGCCTAGGAGTGGTATGGCTGGGTCGGGTGGCAAGTTCATTCCAAGTCTTCCAAGGGTTCTCCACACTGCTTTACATAGTGGCTGTACGAGTTTACATTCCCACCAGCAGTGGATGAGTGTTCCCCTTTCCCCACAACCTCTCCAGCACTTGGTATCATTTGTTTTCTTGATCCTAGCCAGTCTTATTGGAGTAAGATGATATCTTAAAGTGGTTTTGATTTGCATTTCCTTAATGATTAGTGATGTTGAACAGTTCTTGAGGTGTTTCTCAGCCATCTCTAATTCCTCACTTGTGAAGTCTCTGTTCAGCTCTTTGCTCCATCTATTGAGTAGGTCATTTGTTTTCTTCTTTGTTTTTTGAGTAGTTTATATATTCTGGAAATCAATGCTTTGTCAGATGTATCTGCTGTGAAGGTTTCCTCCCACTCTGTGGGATTTCTCTTCACTTCCTTGATTGTTTCTTTTGATGTACAGAAGCTTTTGAGTTTAATGAGGTCCCATTTGTCAATCGTCGACCTTAATTCTTGCACAGCTGCTGTCTGATTTAGGAAGTCTTTTCCTATGCCTATGTCTTGTAGTGGATAGGCAGCTCCCGATGGAGACTCAGAATGCCAGCCAAAGGCTTCAGGGGTCCCTGGAGGTGACACCAAATTTGTTCTCAGGCCAGTGAGTCACAAAGGCGTGCCTCCTGTTGGGAGGCAATGGTGAACAGGAAGGGAAGTTGGCCAGCTTGTCTACTCTGAAAGCTTCTCCTTCTCCAGCCAGCGCTCCTCAAAGCCTCCCTCTGAGCCTGCCCATGCTGAAGCAGGAAGATTCAGAGGGACTGGGGTGAAGTGTGGCCACCGTTGGCAGGGAAGCCTGCCAGGCCTGGGGCTTCAAGTGGCCAGGCAGCGTTTGCATTTCCCACGGGCCGCTCCACTCCGGTTCTCCGGGCTCTGTTCTCAGCTATCACGTGGCTCAACCTCCTCTTCCCTGAGGAGAGAGCAAAGGGTTGTAAACCTGCTCTGTAGACTCAGGAACACGCTGCACCTGGGCAACAGCATCATGGTAGGAAGAGAACTAGCCTTGGAGTCCCAGAATACCAGCTGCTAACTACCCACCATGTATCTTGTCCTACTGGGCCTTGATTTCCTTTGGGACACTTATGATATCCAGACCAGGTCCCATGCTCAGCACAAGGCACCTAGGGCAGAGGGACTACAGTTCACTTCACTCAGCCAGGCACTCCACAAAGGGCATTGTGTACCCCATATCATCTCATCCTCCAGGGCCCTTAGAGTAGCTGTTGCCTTGGTCTCCACTTGGTCGGAGGCTCAGAGAGGGTGAGCTATTTGCCCAGGATCACAGAGCTAGGATTGCATGGCACAGTCTGTCTCCTCTGCTTTAACCACTATGGTTTATTGGATAAAGTGTCATTTGTTATAATTGATGCATGAGAGACATAATTGGTAATCTGAGGGCAGAGGAAAGGCAGGTGGAAGGGACCTGAAGGCCTGGGGCAGGGCTCAGGGAATAGTTCAGTCGGTCAAGTGCTACCTAGCATGCACAAGGCCCTGAGTTTGATCCCCAGCACCTCATAAATGGGACATGGTGGCCCTTGACTATCATCTTAGCACTTGGAAGATAGAAGCAGGAGGATTAGGAGTTCAAGATCACCCTTGACGATAGAGCAAGTTTGAGGCCACCTGAGATACATGAGGCCCTGTCAAAAACAACAAAACACACACACACACACACACACACACACACACGCAAAGACCTTGGGCAGCTGGGGCTCTACTGTGGTTCTATCACTGTGCCACGAGGGGATCAGGGTTCAGTAGCAAACCTACTCCAACCCTGTCCATATACACTCAGCACTCTGGGAGTCTAGTGACCCTGGGAGTCTCCAGAGAGAAGCCGCGGGGCCCCTTGGGTCACCAGTGGAGCCCGGGGAGCACCAGAGACCCCCCATTTCTCTTCTGCTCTCTCACAGCCTCATCTCTTGCTACAGGTTCCTCCCACCATTGCCCTCCTCGGGACACGGCACACACTCATTTAGCTGTCACCCTCTGGCTTCAGAGCCTCATACCCTGCGGGAGCACCTCAGTCTTCAAACACTGATTCTTCAGCAGAAACTCCCTGGGTTTAAAGACCTAAGAGGTGTGTCTCAACCAGACCTCAAAGTGACCAGGCCAACCATGGTTGAATAGAGTCAGTGAAAATGCTTGAATGCCTGCCTTCCTTCCTTCCTTCCTTCCTTCCTTCCTTCCTTCCTTCCTTCCTTCCTTCCTGCCTGCCTGCCTGCCTTCCTTCTTCCTGCTTTACAAAGATGGCTGACTACTAGACTCACCCAGGAGTTCTGAAAACTCTCAGAGACTAAGAAGCACTTCCTAAACCAATGACCTCTACCTCCCTAAGGTGAGACTCAGAGGTCTTTCCCTTCCCTGAGGGAACCTGTGGCCAAGGTTAAGATCTGCTGACTTAACTAATGTCTCTTTAAGGAAAACGAGAGACCTCACTCCAAGAGCAGGATTAACTTCATTGTAATAGCAGTTGGATGGGTGGCCACAGTGCAATTCTAGGCGCTGTTGATGGTTTGATCTACAGGAGTTAAGGCCCCGGGGCTGTTCAGTGCACAGCCTACTTCGCTGCCTGCTGGCACCAAGCCCTTAATTCCAGGCGTTTGCAAGAGCCTTATAAGCATTATCAGCTTCCTACACAGAAGTGCTCAGCCAGGGAGGGACAGAATTGAGATTCGAATCCAGACACAGCAGCAGGTATTTCTGTGTATCCTTCATGGTTATTAGCAACGTAACTCCTCCTTCACCAGCCCCGTGCTCTCCCCTGCCTGCTCTTCCTTTGGGCACTGTTATTTTTTCTTTTAGATCTGGCCTGTCTGGTGACCACATTCCCTCAATGGTGTTGGATTGCTCAGGAACTCTAGCAGCTTTAGGAGTAACCCCAGACTTCTGCCTCAAGAGCCCCCACATGACCTCCAAGACATTCTAGATTTTCTTCTACTTTGAAATTATACGGAGCCTAGCAAATGCCAAGAGTTGGGGGCCTCCTACTGCAACCAAGGCTGCCATGTAAAGTGAGGCAGGTTGTACACTGCACAAATTGGAAGCTTCTTCGAACAGCTTTCTTAGTCTAGGCCTGTAAGAGACTCTTCTACACAGAACCCTCGTTTAATCTGATTAAAATAGGCTAGAAAGCTCGCTCTGCAGTTCTTAAACTCTGAGGGTTCTTATAAGAATTTTGCTCAGTCTGTCTTAGCACACACACACACACACACACACACAGTCCGTTGGAGTCTAGCTACTCCCTTGGGAATCTGTCTTATTCACCACCCCATAGGTTTAATTTAAAAAGAGGAGAGGACCTGGAGAGATTCTTTGGCCAGAACTGGCCACCAAAGGACCCCATCATCTTCAGGGCCTGTACAAAATAAAAATGGAGGGCTATTCTCCAAAACATACAAGGAATTTTAAGATACCCACTATAGAAGATTGAGCCAGATAGAGCCTGTCTCCCCAGAATGACGTGGGAGACCACGCCTATCTAAAGTGGTGACAACGGTGAAGGTTATCAGACAAGCCAATCAGAGGTTTCTCTAGAATGTAACGGAAACTGGGCTGGAAAGATGGCCTAGCGGTTGGGTCTGCCAACCGCTCTTACAGAGGACCCGGGTTCGGTCCCCAGCACCCACATGGTCGCCGAGAACCGTCTGAAACTCCAATTCCAGGAGAACTCCAGTTCCAGGGGAATCTGACGCCCTCTTCTGACCTCCGCGGCATTGCATGACACGGGTGCACAAACTTGCATGCAGACAGTACATTCATACACATACAGAAATAAATAAAATTAATAAAAAAAATTAAAAATAAAATAAAATAAAATAAAAAGAATGTAACGGAAACTAACCAGCAAGTAGAGGCTGCACACTGGAAGCACAAGAAGCCAGTGGTTAAAACTCGCCAAACCTGCTGACCACTTTCCCTACCCAGCATGACCTTTTAAAAATCCAATCCCCTTGCCTTTTCCTGGGCCTGAGGCTGCTGTCCACCCTCACTGCGAACACCCTGCTACTTACTGGCTCTTGCCACTCAGGCACACTGGGCCTTTGTGCTCCCAGAACAGACCCGGCTTGTTCAAGGTACAGGAGTCATACAACTGTTCCCTAGGCCCAGCGCAGCCTCCCCTCCACTCTAAACAGTCAGATACTGAACCCTACCTCCTGAGAGGCCCTTCCCCAGTACCTGGCTGAATGTGGGTCCTTCATATGTCATCTTTGGAGCAGGGCCCCTGCTGGCTCAGCTACCCTCTGTGTACCTAGTATCAGCATAGCTCCTGGCAAATGTCAGGCCTGCAAGCTTTTGCAGAGTGCATAAAACTTGTATTATCAGACACTTTCTCAATGGCCATTTCTGTTCTGTAGGGGCTCTTGATTCTGTGTCTCTGTTTTGTGTCTGGCCACATTACTGAAGTCTGTCCCCCACTGTTTTGCAAGGTATCAAAATTAACATTTTAAAATGTCAATTCCAGCCGGACGTGGTGGTGCACGCCTTTAATCCTAGCACTTGGGAGGCAGAGGCAGGCGGATCTCTGTGAGTTCAAGGCCAGCCTGGTCTACAGAGTGAGTTCCAGGACAGCTGGGGCTACAGGGAGACCCTGTCTCAAAAAGACAAAATAATAATAATAATAATAATAATAATAATAATAAATAAAATGTTAATTCCACCATCTCCTTTCCTAAAGTCATTCAACTTATTTTGTCCATTGTCTTAGCATATTAGTGACATACAGTTTAGTTCTTCCAAAGCTAGTGTAGCTGATGGGATGTATTTGACTCTGGAAGGCTTGAACCACAAAGAGGTTACCAGCAAGGTGAATAGCCAGGGAGTCTGAGGAGACAGTAAAGTGACACTGGCCTGCAAAGATGAGGGCTAAGTGCATGGGAAGCACTGCTGGGAACGAATTCTTTAAAAGATTAGAGGAATTTGACAATAGATAGCAAACAGGGAGTCCCAAAGCTCCAGTTAATTCAGGATGTCCTAATACATTGGCTCCCAGAAAACCTGATACCATCAGGTAAGAAAATATCCCTTGAGGAGGGGACATGTTTATTTTGTCAAGCACCCATTATTGTGAAGTAACTCAGGGGCTGGGGATGCAGCCCAGTTGCTAAAGTACTTGCCTAGCACGCGTGAAGCCCTGAGTTCATCCCTGCAGAAAACCAGGCGTGGTTTGCACAGGCCTGTGTTCCCAGCACTTGGGGCGGGGTCACAAGTCCAAGTTCATCCTTGACTACAGAGCAAGTTTGAGGCCAGCTGGGACCACATTAGACCCTTGTCTCAAAAGAAAATAAATATAGTAACTAGAATGCATTGCAATCATTTTCTTAGGAGGATTTACTCTGAAAACAAACTACCTTTGTAGGGAGAAAGAAATCATTAAAATTCTCATTTCAGAAATGTTGCTGAGAATATTAATACAAGAAAGAAAAAAAAGAGCAGCTATGCTTCTGCGTGTAGAAACTTCACCTAGCTACCTTCACATAACATCTAGTGATGAGCAGGTCTCCATTTTACATGGCGCTTTCCGTTCGCATCCTTCACGCCTCCTGTCTTCTGCATCCTGCAATGGGAAAGGAGAAATGTCGGGCGTCCCACTGGCCGTCATTGCAAAGCAGTCTCCCATTGCGTACCCATATTCTCCAGACAAGTCACCTTACCGTTTCGCACGCACTGAACCTCTCCTCTGAGTTCCTGGCCCCCATCAAGGTGTTAGCCGGGTTCTCTTACAGACCGCCATCTTTATCTGGTTTGACTGGAGACTCGTGTTCATCCACTGGGCTCCCCGAGGCAGGGGATGCCTTTTAGCCTCTTTCTAGCTTGTCCCAGAAAGCTTGGTGTCAAGATGTAGCTCGGTTGATAGAGTGGTTGCCTGGCATGTACAAGGGCCTGAGTTTGAGCCCCAGTATGTCATGTACAGGGCATGATAGCCCATGCCTATGATCCTAGCACTCAGCCCATATAATCCCTGCAGTTGAGAGGTGGAGGCAGTACTGGGGGGGGGGGGGTTGGGGGGGAGAAGAGTTCTGTTTTTGTCATTTTGAGACAGGGTCTCCTTGTAGCCCCAGGAGGCCTGGAACTATGTAGACCAGGCTGGCCTTGAATTCACAGAGATTCACCAGCCTCTGCCTCCTAAGTGCCAGGATTAAAGGTGTGCGCCACCATGCCTTTAAAGAAGATCTCAAGGGAACAAGCACTGTCTGGCTGTTGGCTGCTTACAGTAATCGCAATGAATGTTCAGACGCAGTTTGGCATCCTTGTATCCGGCTTTAGGAAAAGCACCCACATCCCCTTTTCTGAGACAGGGTCTTGCTGTGAAGCCCAGGCTTCCTTTGGTCTCCCTACCATCACATCCAGCTGCTGGGGTTGAGTCCTTTCTGTATGCAGGGTATCGGCAATGTCTGCTTTAATATGCAGTAGGCACTCATAAATATTTGTTGGAATTGGTAGTAAAACTTTTGAGGGTTTTGGTGTTGGGGAACCAGAGGTCTGTGATGGTTTCCACGTGGCAGCTGAGGTCGTGTCCCCACTTCACACACTGGAATTCCATATTCATTCACTCTCTCTCTCTCTCTCTCTCTCTCTCGCTCTCTCTCTCTCTCTCTTTCCCTCCTCCCTCCCTTCCTTACTCCCTCCCTCCCCCTCCTCTCTTTCCTCCTTTTCTCCTTCTCTTAAGCATTTCAAGAATAAGGAGCCGTTTATAGCAGAGAGAACCTTTCTGCCTGAATTTCAAGCACATTGACCAATTTCTAGCTACTCAGGTAGAAGCGAGGCCAAGAGCAGCCATGAAAGATGACAGCCATCCGTTTGTGATTGGTGACACAGCAGTCCTTGTGCTTCATATACTGCTGATGTGGAGAGAGGGAAGAGCTGGCCACCTCCACCAGCAACCTTGGAACTATGGCTGGGGAGTTGGAAAACAAGGGGTGATAGTTTCCTTTTATCGTGACATTTATCTAAACTATCCTTAACAGTGATAGATAGATGATAGATAGATAGATGATTGATAGATAGATAGATAGATGATTGATAGATAGATGATAGATAGATGATTGATAGATAGATAGATGATAGATCTCTCTCTCTCTCTCTCTCTATATATATATATATATATATTCCTTTTCCTTTTCTGGTACAAATTATTGAAAAGCAGAAACTCAAACACAAGTCCTTTTGGTGTAGGGATTTTTTTCAGTCAGGCCCAAAACACAGGGAAAAGCTTGTGTGTGTGTGTGTGTGTGTGTGTGTGTGTAGGTGCACGCACGTATGTGGGTGCATGTGTGTGCATGTGGAGGCCAGAGGTCAACCTTGGATGTTCCTTGGGCACTGTCCATCTTTTTAAAAAAATTATTTTATTTTATTTTATATGTATGAGTGTAATGGCTGCGTGTATGTAGTGTGCACCCATGTTGTGCAATACCTGTGGAGGCCAGAAGAGGGCATTGGATCCCCGGAACTGGAATTACAGACCATTGTTAGGTGTCATGTGGGTGCTGGGAATTAAACCCTGGTCTACTGCAAGAGAAGCCAGTGTCCTTAACTGCTGAGCCATCTCTCCAGCCCCTGTCCACCTTGTTTTTGAGACACAATCTCCCACTAGGACCTGGGCTCAATGATTAGGCTAGACTGGCTGTCCAGCAAGTTCTACCTCACAGTACTGGAATCCCAGACACACAGTACTACGCCCGGCTTTTTACCTGGGTGCTAGGGACTGGACTCCTTATGCTTGCACACTAAGCACTTTCCTGAATGAACCTCCTCAAGTCCCATGACAGCCCGTATTTTGGGCTTTGGAGTCATTTACATCTAACCCCACATACTTTAAACATTGTCTCCAAAGTTGCAGCAACATCATACCTACCCTGTACCTAGGTTTAATTACTGGTTCCCCATAACAGAGGAGGAAAGCAATATTCTGATGGTCAGGTAAGTTTCTCAGGGCTACTCAGTCAACATCCCCCTCTCCCACAGCTATGCCCCAAAGGGTAGATGGGCCTGAGGGCATAGTTGGAACAATTCCTCTATTCATCTCTACAGCTTCGATGTACTCAGAGATCCAGAGAGAGCGGGCAGACATCGGGGGCCTCATGGCCCGACCAGAATATAGAGAGCGGAACCCAGAACTCATCAAACCCAAGAAGCTGTTGAACCCCGTGAAGGCCTCCCGGAGCCACCAGGAACTTCACCGGGAGCTGCTCATGAACCACAGAAGGTGGGGTATAGTGACTGGCTGTCTGGCCCAACACAGAGTGGGGGAGGGTTGGAGCTTAGAGAGATGCCCCTTGGCCAGGCTGGCCTGGCAATCATCCTGGGGTGGGGGGTGGGGGGACCCACATGGTCAGCAGAAGAAACTGAGAACCTAGAACCAGAAGTTCCCAACCTCCCTCCCAGCCATCCACTGCATGTCTGGATAATACATACATTTATTGAGCACCTACTGTGTACTGGACACCATGCCCAGACTTCGGATACAAGTAAAAGGGAAGCTTAGTTCCTGCCTTCCCCAAGGAGGGTGGAGACATACAGACAGAAGAATAGATGCCTTGATGAAGGCTTAAATGGGTGTGGTACCCCAAAGGAGTACTTGGGAGGTCCAAATAATTTCATGGAAGAAGAGACCTGAAAGGCCTAAATTGTGGACTGGGGAGTCAGGTGAGTCGGAAGGTGGGCACTGCTGACAGAGGGACAGCACGTGCTAATGGGCAGGAATCAAGCTGCTGGGTGTGGCTGGGGCAGGAGTCCTCAGTGCTTCAGGAAGAAGCCCCTGGCTGGGGCGGGCTCTGTACTGGAGGCCATACCTATGTTGCAGAGAGGTGCCGGGTAGTGATGACTCTTTCACAGAATTGCACCCCTGGGACGGGGGCAGTGAGACAGATGAGCCAAAGAGGAATCTAGGGAATGGTAGGGCTGCGATCGGCAACCATGAGATGTTAAGTGGGTGAGAGAGAAGTTAGGGTCCCCTATTAGATCTGAGAAATAAACTTCCTGCTCACCAGGACTAGAATGAAAGTGGCGTTGCTTTCGTTGCGCCCTCTGCCGGCCGCCGCTGGTATTGGAACAGGTTATAATTTCATTCTAAGACTCAGGAGATGTTGGCACACTGGGTTATTTGGGGGGTTGTTTTCACTTAATATTATAACATCATCTTCTCTGTTGCTTTTTAGAATAAGCATTCATTTTGTATCAAAAACTTCACCACAATAAAAAATAGTTTTGAGCAAACTAGGGGAAATATTTACAATATAAATTATATTGAGAAAATTCCATATACAGAAAAAGATTAATGTATTTAAGAATGTTAATCTACAAGGAAAAGATGACCAAAAATAAGCAGAATTAATTCACAAAGAAGAAATACAAATGGCTAGTAAACATATCAAAAGGTGTTCAGGGACTGGAGAGGCAGCTCTGTGTTAAAGAGCACTGGTTGCTCTTGCAGAGGACATGGGTTTGGTTCCCAGCACCCACATGCTGACTAACAACCTTCTGTAACTATGACTCCATGGAGAATACAATGCCTTCTTCTGGCTTCCACAGGCACAACATGTACATGGTACACTTATATACATGCAGGCAAAACACTCATACACATGAAATAAAAACAGATAAATATTTTAAAAATGTTCCACATGACTGATGATCAGGGAGACAAATGAAAACTTGGTATTATTTCTTGTCTCCCAGACTTAAAAGGATTGAGTGATGAGAATGGAGAGAAATGGATGTCTTCCTATGACACTGAGGATGGTATAAATTAGATTACTTTTCTGAGGGGCAAAGCTTTTTTTTTTTTTGGTCTTTTTGAGACAGGGTCTCCCTGTAGCTCAGGCTGTCCTAGAGCTCACTCTGTAGACCAGGCTGGCCTTAAACTCACAGAGAGCTGCCTGCCTCTGCCTCCCCCAAGTGCTAGGATTAAAGCTGTGTGCCTCCCCCCCACCCCCCCACCCCCGCTTCCACAAGCTTTTAAGAGAGCCTGACCCAGCAATTCCATTTTCAGAAACTTATCCTACGAAAACCTCAGCAATCATGTAAAACTGATCTCTGCAGTCAGACGGACTTGGGTTTTAATCCTCACTCAGTCAGCCCTCTGTAGCTGTGACACAGGACAGACAATAAAGGATCTCCCTCCCTCCCAGCATTGCTCAAGCACCCTTGGGAGATAAGGGGGCGGGGTCACCACAAGCCCCAGACTAGGGGGCTGGGAAGGACAGAAGGAGAGGGTCTCCTGACTGCTCCCACCATCCTCAGGGGCCTGGGTCTGGACAGCAAGCCTGAGCTGCAGCGGGTCCTGGAGCACAGACGCCGGAACCAGCTGCTCAAGAAGAAGAAGGAGGAACTGGAGGCCAAGCGGCTGCAGAGCCCCTTTGAGCAGGAGCTACGGAGACGGCAGCAGAGACTGGACCAGGTGGGTCGGGGCACCAGCTCCAGTCTGAGCCTCCTCCTAGGCCCCAGTGAGAGCACCAGCAGGGGACCAGGAATGCACGTGGCTGCTGTTTGACTCACTTCTCTGAACCTCAGCTTTCTCACCAGGGAGCTCATTCTGAGGATTCTTGCTGCCCTGAGAACCAGACGCCATTTCTGTTTTAGAGGTGGCCAGAAGAGTAAATGATCTAAACCAGGTTTCACAAGGAGAGCTTGATCTCATGTTCTGTCCCCAGGTCATGAATTCAGGGCAGAGTATAGAGAGCACTAGCTGACATTTCCAGGTTTTGTGTCCTGAAAGAATTTGACCAGGGACACATGGGCGGTGGTAGAAATAGAGAAAGTTGACTAAGGAAGAGAAGCACTCAGGAGAATGGAAGCGGACTGGAGAGCTGGAGCAGGCTGAGGGTCCCAAACCCACGGCCTTTAGAAGTCATTTACACATTGTCCCCTTTCTTCTGTATTGGGGGATTGTGGCATTTCCTCGCGCATGCTCCGTTTTGTTACCTGTAGCTTCAGGTGGGGTGAATTTTTTCATGTTAATCCTTTTTTTTTTTTAAGACAGTGTCTCACTATATAGCCCTGGCTGGCCTAGAACTTGCTGTGTAAACAAGACTAGCCCTGCCCATTTCACCTTTTCTCTCCTTCAGCTAGAAAACCCGCCACAGAGGGAGGAGGACCAGGCCCCTGAGTTCATCAAAGTCCGGGAAAACCTGAGGAGAATTGCCACACTGACCAGCGAGGAGAAAGTGCTGTAGAGCCCCAGCCGCTCGGCTCCAGCTCCGGCCACTCACCCTGACCCTGTCCCTCCTCCAGACCTCCTGACCCAGCAGCCGTAATGACTGACACAAGGCTCCCGTAGATGCAGAGACCTGAGAACCTGGCTGTCCTTGGGATGCTGAGACGTTGACACCCCGGACAGGGAGGGTGGTAGGCCTCTGGGCACCCCCTAAGGACTTTCCTTCTGAGCACCCCTGAAAGGAAGCAACCCAGGACAGTTCTCTCTGAGTCACCCAACCTGGTCTCTCAGAGGTTTCCCTGGCGGAACTGGGAAGGAGGGCCGGGGTCATTCCATCCTGCCTTAGCTTCCCGATGAGGTCCTGTGCCTAGGAGCAGCCCAGCCTGGGCGTTAGGAACACTTTAGCCTGTGGGTTAACCTGAGGCCAGGTGTTGGGCCACTAAGTAGAGCTTAGCCCCTGGACACCTTAGAAGTCTCAGAGCAGAGAAAGGCTCAGCTGTCCATGTGAGGAAGAGCATGGTAGGCCGCAGCAGGCTGTGGCCAGGTGAGAAGCATCCTAAGCAAGGCAGCTTTGGGTCTCGCCAGCAGTGTCCCCATGCTTGAGCTTGTTTGGTTTCTCTGCCCACAGTCCTCCCAAGCTGGACTGAGTAACCCCACCTCACCAGACCCCAGTGCTCCAACTCCCTGCTTATAACGTGCTTTGCCAACTTTACTTTATACACAAATCACACAGCATCCCATTAGAATACAGCTTCAGGGAGCTGAAGCCTAACACACTCCAAGGGGAAGCCCAGGATACTGGTTTGAGGATCCAGCTACATTAGAACAGTAAGGGCCGGTACATTTTGGAAATACTCAACTCCCATAGCTCTCTGGCCTGGGAAATTCCCAGTGCCACCCAACACACACACACACACACACACACACACACACACACACACATACCTACCTACCAGTGACCCTTGGCTCAGAAGGCTCCAGCTTCGCAAATTGAATTGGTCATGTGATTAGAACTGCCAATCTTCATTTCTTACTGGTATGAGTACACTATTATGCAACTATAGCCAAAAGAAAAAATATCTTTTCTACGACCTTTGGAAAGCAAATACACAATGATTTCCAATGGGCTTCTGTAAAGATAAACTGTAGTCTGGAAACCCCACTGCCACACTGATGCGAAATGATCTCCTAGGGTCCCCATTTTCGGCTGTCACCTGAGGACCTCCTCCTGATCCAGCCTGGGCTAGCTCCAGTGAACCCACCTATTTTTATTCCTCAATTCACCCCTCCTGGGTGAGTCCCTAGTATTTCAGTCTTTTGCTCCTATGGACTCATGCCTCAGCTTTTAAGCCCTTCACTGAGGGGGATGGCATTGCCAGAAAAGTGCTTGTTCTCAACTCCCCAGACTCCACTGCTGGGGTCCCCTGGGGCTCTGTTCCTGGAAGTGATGGTGGGAGGGTTAGTGAGAAGGAAGCCCTAGTCTCACTCCTAACAGTGTGACATGAAGATGACCAGAGAGAGTGTCCTTTTCCTGTAGATGGCCCAGCATAGACATGTAAATATACACATGTTGTGTGCTAGTAACGTCAGGCTCAGAAGGTCCATGAATGGCTGGCTGTCTTGGTATGAGCATAGTAAAGCTGTCTTGGGGATCTGCAGGGTGAGGATTATGCTGAAGATGTGTGCTTAGATAAAGACCACCAGCTCCCCAGGGGTGGAGTGACCCTCAGCGGTCTATGTGACACATAAAGAGAGACAAGACAGAGCACCTGGATTAAGAAGGACCACTGGGGGGGGGTGCTTGAGGTTCCAATTAGTGGCCCCCAGAGGGGCTCCATGTTGATGGCAAATCTGGGATAAAGCCCCTAAAACCCAAGGGACCTCAAGCCAGGTCATCCAGAGGGCCATGGCAGACACCCTTGATGCAGTGGTCAGTCTCACGTACATCTCCCTAGCCCACCTCCCACCAGAGCCTATAAATCTCGAGTCTCACTCTTCCAGCCTCCTCTGCAGTTTGGGGTGACCATGTGACCAGGTGTGGCCAATGAAATTGAAGTAGAAGTGTACAGGGGCTTCTGAGAAAGCCCATGCTTTTGCTATCGGCCCCTCTCTCCGCCTCTCCTTTCTACTTTAATTGAGAATGCAATGCCTGGAACTTTAGCAACCATGCTCCTGCCTGAGCAATAGGCCAAGAGAATCACAGAACCAGCCCTCATTTGATCCACCCAGTGCCAGCAGCTGTCCTCCAGAATGCTTGCAAATAAAAATAAATCCCAGTTTGTCAAAGTCATTGTTCGTCTCTGTTACTTGCATTTCGGGACACAAAAAGCCATCCCTGCCTACCTGTCCAGTTATCCCCACAAGCCATGCTAAAACATCAACTTCTTTTTTTTTTTTTTTTTTGGTTTTTTTGAGACAGGGTCTCCCTGTAGCCCCAGCTGTCCTGGAGCTCACTCTGTAGACCAGGCTGGCCTTGAACTCACAAAGATCCACCTGCCTCTGCCTCCAGAGTGCTAGGATTAAAGGCGTATGCCACCACGCCCAGCTTAAAACATCAACTTCTTTCCCAGTAGAAACCTGTTGGGGCAGGATCCCGGCTGTAAGGCCTGCACCCTCTTCTCTGTACCTTCTCAGGTTGTCCACCTGGCACAGTCTGATCACCGACATGTAAGCATCCTGATTCAGCTCTGCACCAGAAAGCATGTCATGTGTGGCCCTTAGAGAAAAGGCACCTAGCTGTCCCTGGGTTATAGAGCCTGTGTCTCAACAATGCAGACAGAATGGGCCTGTTACAGTTTTAAGCAGATCTCACCACCCTGCTTGGAGCCTCTGCTGACTCTCAGGGGCATCTTGCCTGAAATCTGGAAGATTCCATGTGTCCAGCTCTCCATTCACAGAGCTGCAGCCAACCTGGGCCCCTGGCACTATGTGGCATGTGGCACCACAGTGCCTTTTCACCAGCTGTCCCTGGCTGTCCTCAGGAGCCACGCAGCACAATGTACACCCTCACTTTCTTCAGGTTTTTTTTTCTTCTATTCTTCAAATGGGGGAGCTCATTTAAAATTTCAGCATATATACACATATACACATATATACACATATACACATATATACACATATACACATATATACACACATATACATATATACATATATACGTATATATGTATATACACATATATACATATGTATACATATACAGACATATATACACATATATACACATACACATATATACATATATAGACATATACATATGTATATACACATATATACATATGTATACATATACAGACATATATACACATATATACACATACACATATATACATATATAGACATATACATATACACACATATACACATATATACATATACACACATATATACACACATATACACATATATACATATGTATACATATACAGACATATATACACATATACATATATACATATAACATATATACATATACACACATATATACATATATACACACATATACATGTATATACATATATACATATATACACATATTTACATATATACATATACATATATAAAGTAAACTCGTGATGGTGGGGGCAGGGCATCTCAAAATTAGGCCCAAATGCCCGCATTGATCATTTCAAGATGGACACACTTCAAGAGTACTTGCGGGCATGGAACGCCATTGTATGGTTCTCAGGCATGAACTTTGTAGCTGATAACCTTATGTCCCAGTAAATAAAGGCTGGCCACCCCAAAAGCTTCAGAAATTGCCATTTGGCCTATCTTTCCTACATACAGCAAGCCATAAAGAGTTTGTGGGGGCAGACCTTCTTCCCC
Source organism: Rhizomys pruinosus (assembly GCA_009823505.1). NCBI lineage: Eukaryota > Metazoa > Chordata > Mammalia > Rodentia > Spalacidae > Rhizomys > Rhizomys pruinosus. Next base: position 6,992,228 of record VZQC01004283.1, on the reverse strand, counting down.
ACTCGAGACAAAATGTCCCTCTTGCTGGCAGCTGGGCTGCACTGACTAAGTGACTTCTCTCCCTCTGGTTTTCGTACACTCCCAGATGTCTGTTGGTGACATCCCTAGAATTTACTGCCATAGTCCAGAGATCCACTGTCCTTCAGCCCTTTGCAAATGCATTCTTTGTGTAAAAGGTATAAAAGCATAATGCTTTGGCCATTCCCGCGTACTTCACTCTCCTGTGAAGATCCTCACAGGATCCTGTAAATGATGTGATTTTCTCTTCATCGTCAACCTTATATTAATTCAGTTCTTAGACCAGTCAAACTGGCTGCATAGAACTAAGGGGTGGTAGAGCTGTCTCCCTCCCCACACTATAGTTGGCTTCGCTGCTTTAGTTGGCTTCGCTGCTTTGTCTTTTCTTTCTTTCCATTTGTTATCAAACATGTTTCACATTTTTCTAACATATTTTGCCCTCCTAACAATACTGCCAACTCCCCAGGGTAAGGTTTTCATGTTTCCGTTGTGTCCCTGAGGGACAGGTGCATAGACGGTGCTGTATACATGTTTGTTGAATGCATAAGTGAGAACTCTTTCTCCCCGTCTGCTCAGAAGTTCCTGGCTTCCTCCCAGGTTGTACCCACAGAAGCCAGGAAAAGCTCTGCCGGACCCAGAGATGCTGGTTTTGGCCTCCTGGGTCTTCACCAAGGCACTGTCACTGGACCATATGACTCGCCCTAGAGCTCTGTGTACTGAAGGCATGAGTAGAATCAGCCCTCCGTCGCCACCTAGTGGCAGGTGCCAGAACAGGGCCCTTCAAATAATGTGTTCAAGCAGCCCTGACCAGATGTCAGTTAACTGTCATTGCATTTGTGGAAAAATGCACCCCAACATGTGTTGAACTATGACCATCTGGTATCACTCCTCCTCTTGTAGATAAATAAAACAAGGCCCTGATAAGTTAAGGAACTTGCAAGAAGACACACAGCAAATCCTGGGGAGAAAATGGGGTCTATACCCAGAACCATCTGTCTACACAGCTTGCTCTTCCCACTGTACCCAGGCCTTGCTCCCAGAAAGGATCCTGGAGGCTCCTGTGCCAAGCTGGATATTTACCATGGGATTTGGGGGACCTTCTTCACCTTCCAGTTGCCCATCTGAACTGGACGAGTTAGCCTCCACCCATAAAAACAGACTCAGGCGAATGTGGACCAACCTCAGTCTTGGAGTGAGGATTGCCTATGCCTGGTGTAGCCCCAAGCCTCGATGTGTCCATGCCTCACCCCAAGATCCAACCAGCCTTCAAGGCCGACCAACAAGCCAGAACCCACCACCATGACCCTCATGATGGGATTCTCTCCCCAACCAAAGAACCTTTATTTTGCAGCACTGATTTGAGCAAATATAGCTAGTAGCAGATGGGCCTGGTGCAATGTAGAATTCTTGAGAAAAGAATGGATTTACTTTGAGTTTTCTTAAATTAGTGAGCAGGTTTTAAATACATAATTTTTTTATTTTTTCTTTGAGAATTTCATACATGTTTACAATGTATTTTTTTTTTTTGAGACAGGGTCTCCTTTTAGTCTCAGCTGGCCTGGAGCTTGCTCTGTAGACCAGGCTGGCCTAGAACTCACAGAGATCTGCCTGCCTCTGCCTCCCCAGTGCTGGGATTAAAGGCGTGTGCAACCATACCTGGCTTACAATGTATTTTAATCATATATACACCTCCTCCTCCCTCCAACTCCCCCTTGATCCTCCCAACACATCCCCCTCCCAACTCATGATGAGATTTTTTCACTCCCTTTCAGGGCTAGACCTATGACCAAGCAGTACCCCCTAAGCAATCTGACTTTTCAATGTCTCTAGCCCCCAACCCCCAGCCACACCGCTCCTCCCAAGGTTTTGGCTTACGGTGCCCCCGACTGCTGGAAACCACCAGAGCACAGTCCTCATCCTTCACGTAGGTAACTGCCTGGTCTTATCCCCTTAGGCTGTCTTAATCTGCTCAGGCTGCCCAGAACAGAATACCATAGACCAGATGGCCCAAACAACAAAAATTAATTTCCTCACAGTTGTGCAAGCTGACTGACAATCCAAGGTCAAGGTGCCACGATGGTGAGTTTGGAGTGAAAGCTCTCCCCCTGATGTACACAGACACCTGCTCACCGTGTCCTCATGTGAAAGCAGGAAGATCGAGGAGAGCAAGAGTTCTGATACCTTGTCTCCTCTTCTACGGCCACTGATGCCATCATGAAGCCCTGACTCTCACAGCCTCATCTAATTCCACTTTTCTCCCAAACACCCAGTCTCCAAAGAATATCATGAAGAGACCAGGGCTCAAACATGTGACTGTTAAGGGTACACAAACCTTCAGCTGACAGCACAAAATTAGCTGGGTTGTCAACTATCGAGAACATATCCAGAGACTTTATGAGGCTGTGCTTGCTTAATGTCCAAGGCTAGCCTTCTCATTAAGTGAACCCATGGATTTCCAGAAAGGGCCCTATAGAGAGGTGGGAGGAGAACTGCAGAATGAAGGCCCACAGCCACATTCCTAGGTAGTCTGGCTATAGTTCAATGAGTTAGGGTTCCCTCCTCCCCCAAGGAAGGCCCACCCATGGAACCAGGAAATTGAAGCTCACTTTTCTCCATGTCTGACTTAATATGCCTATTTCCCTGCAAAGATAATTTCAGCTTACCCTGTAAAAAGCAAGAGTTGTGGGTTCAGAGACCTTCTTTCAGGACACTAGATTGGCCTATATGGGAAAGCAAAAGCATGCACCAACCCAGCATCAGTCATTGTCTGGGATCCAGTCTCTCTTGCAAGGTCCTATGACATATTGTGTGACATCTCCATTGATTTCTTCACATGTATTTATCTTCCCAAGGTTTCCAGCCCTGAGAAATATACAACTCCTTAAAAATTTTGAGATTCTATTTATTAAGTGTTATGGAAAATATTGTTGTGTATGATACTTTGATGTTTTTACCCATTAAATTAAGATTTGTGCATGATCACAGTGCAGGTGGCTTCTGATTTAAGAGTCAGGGATGAGGTATTGTGTATCGGGGTGAGCTTGGGGGTTGCAGACCACAGATGCTGTGGAGAGGGGACAGAGAGGACATTCCCAAGGCACTGGGTGAGCGCTGGGTGGAGAAGCAGTTGGCACTCTCAGACGGAACAGAGGCAAGAAACCACCTCTTTCCTGTGTCCTGCCTTTTCTCCACCAGTGCATTGCTCTTTTGTAAATCAGAGTTCTAAGACACTGCTGGGAGGTGCTGGCCCTTGAGCTCCTTCCGGATGACAGGAGCTGAGCAAACTCATTAATCTTCTCTCCCTTTGTTACAGGGACCCATCCCAACTGAGCACTCACGGTGGTGGGGTGTTGCCTAGCTTGCATGGGGCTCTAAGTTTCATCCTGGGGTTGGAGAGACACATACAAGAACATGACCCTCAGGGTGATGGCTCCACGATTAGGAGCACTGACTGCTCTTGCAGAGGACCCGGGTTCGATTCCCAGCACCCACACGTCAGCTAAGAACCATCTTAGGCCGAGTGTGGTGGGGCACGCCTTTAATCCCAGCACTCTGGAGGCAGAGGCAGGTGGATCTCTGTGAGTTCAAGGCAGCCTGGTCTACATAGCGAGCTTCAGGCAAGCTGGGACTAAAGGGAGAACCTGTTTCAAAAAAAAAAAAAAGAACATGACCCTCCTGATGGTTGCAGAAAAAGCTGCACAGTTCCCTCGCAGTGTTAGAGTAGCCACACCAGTTTGTCAGAAAAGTGAGATCCTTTTAACACAGATTGCCGAGAGGATTCGGAGCTCAGATATGCCTAAAAAGGAGCATTAATTACAGAACATTATATTTTCAAATGAACATTTTAGTGGAAAAGGCAAGCATGTGCTTCTTTTGACTCTGGGTGGCTAAGATCCCAGCTAAACTGTTCAGCTGTTGTCCTGAGGGGACCCAGGAGAGCAGGGGCTTGAGTCCAAGCTCCAGCTCAGCTGACATTGTTTGCCACAAGCCCAGGCAGCTTGCTAGACCTCATTTTCCAACTTTCGAATTCATGACAAGGGTAACAAGAGAGCTATATTCATTTCACAACCGCATGTGTGCCAGGGGCTGTGCTCAACACTATTTGAATTACCTCACATAATCCTAAGGCGGATTTGTATAGAAATAGTTTAGCAACCTGGGACCCGGCCCCAACTTGAGCTACAAGTACATCCCTTTCCCGACAAAGCAACGGCATCAAGTTGCACACATCCCTCTCCAAACAAAGTAGAGAGTCACCCCTACCTCTAGGTCTCTAACAAACCCCTAGGAACTCCACTTTTGTGGCCAAACATGTCCTAGTTTCTCTTCTTGTTGCTGTGATAAAATACTCCCACAAAATGAACTTAAGGGAGAAAGGGTTTATTCTAGCCTTACGGTTCAGGTTACAGCCCATCATGGTGGGGAAATCCCAGGGACAGGAGCTTGAGAGAGCTGGTCACATCACATCCACAATAAAGAAACAGAACACATCCAATATTCAGCTCCTTCTCTCTGTCGAAGACCTAGTCCATGAAATGGCACCAATCCACATTCATGATGGGTCTTCCCACCTCAGTTAACCCAGGTGAGAGAATCACCCACAGGTGTGCTCAGAGGCCCTTCTCCAAGGTGCTTTCTAGACCTGTCTACTGACAACACCAACCATCATACATATTTTAAACATGTCTCAGAATTAGGGGCAGTAGGCTTGTCCAGCCTGGACTGGTTTGGAGAACATGTGCAGTAAGCCATTCTCTTTCTAGATTCTAGTAAAGCTACAGGTGAGGCTGTGATCATGTACTTGCATTAAGCATGCAGTTATGACTCTTCACTTATTCAGACCTCCTCAATCTAATTTGTGGTTTTTATTGATTGGTTAAAATACCTGTCACTCGGGCTGGAGAGATGGCCTAGCGGTTGAGAGCGCCAACTGCTCTTGCAGAGGACCCGGGTTCGATCCCCAGCACCCACATGGTGGCTGAGAGCCGTCTGTGACTCCAGTTCCAGGAGAACTCCAGTTCCAGGAGAACTCCAGTTCCAGGGGAATCCAATGCCCTCTTCTGACCTCTGCAGCATTGCACAACATGGGTGCACAGACCTACATGCAGACAGTACATTCATGCACATAAATAAAAATTTAAAAAAAATTAAAATACCTGTCACTCGTAGTGCACGCCTTTATCCCCAGCACTTGGGAGGCAGAGGGACACAGATCTTTGTGTGTTCAAGGCCAGCCTGGTCTACATAGCGAGTTCCAGGCCAGCTGGGGTTACAGGGAGACCCTGTCTCAAAAAAAGACTAAAAAAAATGCCTTTTACTTTCATGTGCTGACTTGACTTCGTTATGCCTTATTTTCCAACTTTAGGTATACATTCAGGTTGGGTTCCTGTTGCCATGATAAAACACTGACCAAAACCGACTAGGGGGGAAGAGTTTATTTAATCTTGCTCTTCCAAGTGGCAGTCCACCACTGAGGGAAGCCAAGGCAGGAACCGAGGCAGAAACCGTAGAGGAATGCTGCTTCCTGGCTTACTCGGTTACTTTAGGGCCTGGGGATAGTACTACCCACAGTGGGCTGAGCCCTGATACAGCAACTGATAATTAAAATGCCCCACAGACATGGCCACAGGCCAATCCAATGGAGGAAGTGCATTGCAAGTGCCTCAAGTGAGGCTCCCTCTTCCCAGGTATGCCCAAGTGACAACTGAAGCTGTCCAGCACAACAGACCCCTTGTGAATTTGACACAAACACATCACTAATAAACCATAACCTTCCCATTTCTTGTCCCCTAAGAGCTCATGTTAATATTAATATCACCTTGTAAATTATAGTACAACTTTAAAAGTCCCACTCTTCCAAAAAATCTGTCACTTAAAAAGTCCAATGTCCTTGGGAGGCAGAGGCAGGCAGATCTTTGTGAGTTCAAGGCCAGCCTGGTCTACAGAGCGAGTTCCAGGACAGCTGGGGCTACAGGGAGACCCTGTCTCAAAAAGACAAAAATAAATAAATAAAAAGTCCAATGTCTCTTTTATTTATTTATTTAATTTATTATTTTTTTGTGTATGAGTGTACTATCTGCATGTAGGTTGGTGCACCCGTGTTGTGCAAGGACACGGAGGTCAGAAGAGGGTGTCGGATTCCCCTGAAACTGGAGTATAAAGACAGTTCTTAGCCATCATGTGGGTGCTGGGAATCAAACCTGGGTCCTCTGCAAGAGCAGTCCGGGATCTTAACCACTGAGCCATCTCTCCAACCTCCCAATGTCTCTTTTAAAATCCAATGTCTATTAACTCCTGTGAATAAAAAAAAAAAAAGTTAAATGTGTCTTACACCAAGAACGAAGAACCAGGTCACAAAGCAAAACCAAAATGGAGCAGTGTAAACAGCCCAGTGTCTATGCCTGAGATTCAGTCATGCTCAGTGTAATCAGCCCGGTGTCTGTGCCTGAGATTCAGTCATGATCAGTGAAAACAGCCTGGTGTCTGTGCCTGATATCCACTCATGATCAGTGTAAACAGCCCGGTGTCTGTGCCTGAGATTCACTCATGCTCCATGTAAACAGCCCAGTGTCTGTGCCTGAGATCCACTCATGATCAATGTAAACAACCAGTGTCTATGGCTGAGATTCACTCATGATCAGTGTAAACAGCCCGGTGTCTGTGCCTGAGATTCACTCATGATCACTGTAAATGGCCCGGTGTCTGTGCCTGAGATCCACTCATGATCCGTGTAAACGGCCCTGTGTCTGTGCCTGAGATTCACTCATGTTCAGTGTAAATGGCCCAGTGTCTGTGCCTGAGATCCACTCATGATCAGTGTAAACAGCTCGGTATCTGTGCCTGAGATTCATTCATGCTCAGTGTAAACAGCCCAGTGTCTGTGCCTGAGATTCACTCACGCTCATTGTAAACAGCCCAGTGTCTCTGCCTGAGATCCACTCATGATCAGTGTAAACAGCCCGGTGTCTATGCCTGAGATTCACTCACGCTCAGTGTAAACAACCCAGTGTCTCTGCCTGAGATCCACTCATGATCAGTGTAAACAGCCCAGTGTCTGTGCCTGACATCCACTCATGATCAGTGTAAACAGCCGGTGTCTATGGCTGAGATTCACTCATGATCAGTGTAAATGGCCCGGTGTCTGTGCCTGACATCCACTCACGCTCAATGTAAACAGCCTAGTGTCTCTGCCTGAGATCCACTCATGATCAGTGTAAACAGCCCGGTGTCTGTGCCTGACATCTACTCATGATCAGTGTAAACAGCTGGTGTCTATGCCTGAGATTCACTCATGCTCAGTGTAAACAGCCCAGTATCTCTGCCTGAGATCCACTCATGATCAGTGTAAACAGCCAGTGTCTATGCCTGAGATTCAGTCATGCTCCGTGTAAACAGCCGATGTCTATGCCTGAGATTCACTCATGATCAGTGTAAACAGCCTGGTGTCTGTGCCTGAGATCCACTCATGATCAGTGTAAACAGCCCGGTGTCAATGCCTGAGATTCACTTATGCTCAGTGTAAACGGCCCGGTGTCTGTGCCTGAGATTCACTCATGAGCAGTGTAAAGAGCCAGATTCTATGCCTGAGATCCACTCATGATCAGTGTAAATGGCCCGGTGTCTGTGCCTGAGATCCACTCACGATCAGTGTAAACAGCCCGGTATCTGTGCCTGAGATTCACTCATGCTCAGTGTAAACAGCCCAGTGTCAATGCCTGAGATTCACTCATGCTCAGTGTAAACAGCCCGGTATCTGTGCCTGAGATTCACTCATGTTCCGTGTAAACAGCCCGGTGTCTGTGCCTGACATCCACTCATGATCCGTGTAAACAGCCCGGTGTCTGTGCCTGAGATCCACTCATGATCAGTGTAAACAGCCCGGTGTCTGTGCCTGAGATTCACTCATGATCAGTGTAAACAGCCAGTGTCTATGCCTGAGATTCAGTCATGATCAGTGTAAACAGCAGGTGTCTGTGCCTGAGATTCACTCATGAGCAGTATAAACAGCCTGGTGTCTGTGCCTGAGATTCACTCATGCTCAGTATAAACAGCCAGGTGTCTCTGCCTGAGATTCACTCATGAGCAGTGTAAACAGCCCAGTGTCAATGCCTGAGATTCACTCATGCTCAGTGTAAACAGCCCGGTATCTGTGCCTGAGATTCACTCATGTTCCGTGTAAACAGCCCGGTGTCTGTGCCTGACATCCACTCATGATCCGTGTAAACAGCCCGGTGTCTGTGCCTGAGATCCACTCATGATCAGTGTAAACAGCCCTGTGTCTGTGCCTGAGATTCACTCATGATCAGTGTAAACAGCCAGTGTCTATGCCTGAGATTCAGTCATGATCAGTGTAAACAGCAGGTGTCTGTGCCTGAGATTCACTCATGAGCAGTATAAACAGCCTGGTGTCTGTGCCTGAGATTCACTCATGCTCAGTATAAACAGCCAGGTGTCTCTGCCTGAGATTCACTCATGAGCAGTGTAAACAGCCCGGTGTCTGTGCCTGAGATTTACTCATGAGCCATGTAAACAGCCCAGTGACTATGCCTGAGATTCACTCATGATCAGTGTAAACAGCCCAGTGTCTGTGCCTGAGATCCACTCAAGATCAGTGTAAACAGCCCAGTGTCTATGCCTGAGATTCACTCATGAGCAGTGTAAACAGCCCGGTGTCTCTGCCTGTGATTCAGTCATGATGTTCTAGGCTCCAAATGGTCTGGGCATCTCCATTTCTCCAGCCCTGCTATCCACAGCGCACACAGCTGCCCAGTAGCCTGAAGGCAGCTCCACTCCAGACCTGTCACTGTCCATGGTGGTCATCCCACAATCCTGGCATCTCCAGCAAGGTGTGGTTCCCCCCTACATCTGAGGCTACACCTTCATCAATGGCCTCTCCTGTCTCTCAGGATGAAAAGCCTCAGTTTCTCTCCATGACCCCTTCATACCTTCAAAACCAGCACCATGTTGTGGTGCCAAGTTCTGCTGCCAACTTGCGATGCAGCCTTGGCCACCCTCCCCCCACAGCTTCACTGTGCTGACCCTGAGGAAATGCTTCCCGCAAGACTTCACCTCAATGATGCTGATCTCTTGTTCGCACAGCTGATTTTTCAGCCCCAGCTGACCAACAGTAATTGTCTCAGTAAAGCACAGAAGCTTGCACTTCTGCAGATTGTTAATCCAAATTTTTCCCTGATAGAGTCTTTGCTTCTTTCTCAAATTTCACAAGCTAAGCCTCCATCATTCACATTTCTTTCAGCAGAACTATTCTAACTCTACAGCAACAACTCATTAAGATCCCAACAGCTTTTTCAGCCCAGAAATTCAAATTCCCCCCAAATCAACATGCCAGGTCCTTCATAAAAGTACCCTACTTTCTGGTACCAATTTCTGTCCTATTTGCTTTCTATTACTGTGATAAAATACTCTGACCAACACCAACTCAGGGAGGGAAGGGTTTATTTCACCTTACAGCTTACAATTCATCATGGAGGGAAGCCAAGGCAGGAGCTCAGGCAGGAACCTGGAGGCAGGAACTGAAGCACAGACCATGGAGGAACGCTGCTTGTTGGCCTGCCACTGTCCACAGTGCACTGGGCCCTCATCTATCAATTAACAATTAAGGAAGTGCCTCAACTGAGGCTCCCTCTTCCCAGCTGTGTCAAGTTGACAACTGAAACTATCCAGCACAGTCTAATAGTTTTATTATATGTTGTGTGTACATATGAGATCCAATACAAAGAAAAAAAAGGACCTGATCATTCGTGATGGCTAAATATTTAATCCACAGGGGGGACTGGAGAGATGGCCTAGCAGTTAAGAGCACCGACTGCTCTTGCAGAGGACCCAGGTTCAATTCCCAGCACCCACATGGTGGCTGAGAACCGTCTTTAACTCCAGTTCCAAGGAAATCCAACGCCCTCTTCTGACCTCCGAGGCATTGCATGACACGGGTGCACAAACCTACATGCAGACAGTACATTCATACACATACAAAATAAATAAAATTTAAAAAAGATTTAATCCAGAGATTCCTTCCTTAATGACTTTACCAACCCTTCCTTCCTTCCTTCCTTCCTTCCTTCCTTCCTTCCTTCCTTCCTTCCTTCCTTCCTTCCTTCCTTCCTTCCTTCCTTCCTTTCTTTCTTTCTTTCTTTCTTTCTTTCTTTCTTTCTTTCTTTCTTTCTTTCTTTCTTTCTTTCTTTCTTTGGTCTTTTTGAGACAGGGTCTCCATACAGCCCCAGCTGGCCTGAAACTCACTACACAGACCAGGCTAGCCTTGAACACAGAGATCCGCCTGCCTCTGCCTCCAGAGTGCTGGGATTAAAGGCATGCGCCACCATGCCCATTTGTGTTTCTCTTTCTTGAGGACTGCCTTCCTGCTTGCTCTCTCTCATCTATGTGAGATCCTAAGAATGAGCCTTCTAACACCATGAGACAAAATAATATTTGACCTCTAAGCATGTACAAAGTATGATTCTCAGCCAAGCTTATTGAGAAAGGGTGGATCAAAAGTAAGAGAATCTGTGAACTATGATCTGAAGTTCCCAGAAAAAGCCACAGCAATATTGAACATTCTACAAGACTGGTTGATTAGAATTTCTATGATTATGGAGACCTAGAATATTATAGGTTGAAACCAAATTTATCTTGAGCTGTCTTTGGCCCTCTTAATAGATTCTTATTGACCAACTCTGTATGTGACATTCACCCTTGAGACTATTAGGTAAATTTTTTTTAAATGTATAAACAGAGCTGGGTGTGGTAGCACATGCCTTTAATCCCAGCACTGGGGAGGCAGAGGCAGGTGGATCTCTGTGAGCTTAAGGCCAGCCTGGTCTACATAGTGAGTTCCAGGACAGCTGGGGCTACAGGGAAACCTGTGTTAAAAAGACCCTCCCCCAAAAAAGTGTAAACAGATCCCTAATTTCCACCCTAAATATCAGGGAGGCTGGCCCTTTAAGTGGTAGACATGAATAACCTATATGATTTTAAAATTACAGATATGGCTGAACATGTACTGACTGGGAGAGCACTCCAACCCCAAAGCTTTGTGAAACAAACTAACCCAGAATCCATCTCATGCCCATCTGGGGACCAATAACCACCCAGACAACACTTAGATTCTGGGCACTTCTCCTGCCTTACTGTCGAGAATAAATGAGCTGTACAACTAATTTCTCTGCTTGTAGAAATGAGAATCACTCCTGGAATAAGTACAGGTGCAGGTGGACCTGCACCTCTCATATTATCAGAGCATATCTAAAGACCTCTCTGATAGCTTAGAAGACATTGCCCAGAGTCACTACCCTTCAGAACTCTGTAGATTTGCTAGTGACAGTACGTCTCTAATATCAAAGGGGATGAGATTTCTCAAAGGCTGGACAGAAAGGATCATGCCTCGTCCTTCAAGGAAAAAAAGTTGTTTCATGTTTTAAAATCGGGAAAGAAGGGGCTGGAGAGATGGTTCAGCAGTTAAGAGTGCATACTGCTCTTCCAGACAACCTGAGTTTAGTTCCCAGCATCCATATCAGGTGGCTCACAAAGCTCCACGGAGCTTCCTTGCTAAGTGTGGTGGTGCATGCCTTTAATCTCTGTGAGTTTGATCTACAAGTGAATTCCAGACCAGCCAAAGCTATATATTGAGACCCTGTCTCAAAACAAAACAAAAAAAAAAAACAAAAAAAACAAACAAAAAAAAACAAAACAGGGGCTGGAGAGATGGCTCAGCGGTTAAGAGCGCCGACTGCTCTTCCAGAGGACCCGGGTTTGATTCCCAGCACCCACATGGTGGCTAAGAACCATCTTTAACTCCAGTTCCAGGGGAATTCCCAGTTCCAGGGGAATCTGACGCCCTCTTCTGACTTCCACAGTATTGCACAACATGGGTGCACCAATCTACATGCAGACAGTACACTCATACACATAAGAAATAATAAATAAAAAATTTAAAAACAAAAACAAGCAAAACAGAAGTCTGGAAAGATCTAAGAAGTATTTAAAAGTCCTCCAAAAAATAAGAACAAGTCCAAATGAAAACCTGGATAACGGCCTTGTGTTTCAAGCCAGGAAAAAAACACATGCTGCTCTCAGTTCTTCCTTGGGGGTCCCAGGCTCTCCCTGATTCTCCTGCTTACCTTTCAACCCTCTTCTCAATAAGTTTATTCAAATGCGTTTCTCCCATAATCCAACAAATCCAATTACAAATGATCCTCCTCTAACAGCTATTCCCAGGATCAACAAGTAAGACACTCTTGTAACCATGGCCAGAGGAGATATATGTTTGACTCTGGGCCACTGAGCTGAAGAGTCTCATGGATATTCCCAAAGGAGGCTCTGGTGGGGCTGGTGTTACATTTCGGGGGGGGGGGGG